>BSDF01000016.1:480595-485595 GCA_027925045.1 Hypotaenidia okinawae
TACCTAGGGAGCCCGGCAGAGCGTGGCAGGGAGGAGAGGCATCCGCTCGGCAGGCTCTGCTCTGCCTCTTAGGAATGCCCCTGAACCCTAAAGTGCACTGGAGCGGAGCGAAGGGGTGGGGCTGTGAGGGGAGGGGGCGGGGAGTGGGGGGGGGGGGGCAATGTTGGGTCCGGGTTCAGCTTTCGGCCCCGGCGCCGTTTCTGTGCAGGAGCGCTTTAGGAGCGGTTACTTTGTTTCCACTTGTACTTAGGGAGCCCGGCAGAGCCTGGCAGGGAGGAGAGGCATCCCCTCCGCAGGCTCTGCTCTGCCTTTCGCGAATGCCCCTGAACCCTAATGTGCACTGGAGCGGAGCGTAGGGGTGGGGCTGTGGGGGGGGGGGCGGGGAGTGGTGGTGTTGCGGGGGAGTGGTGTGGGGGGGCAGCGTTCGGTCCGGGTTCAGCTTTCGGCCCCGGCGCCGCTTGTTTGCAGGAGCTCTTTAGGAGCGGTTACTTTGTTTCCACTTGTACCTAGGGAGCCCGGCAGAGCCTGGCAGGGAGGGAGGCGTCAGCTCGGCAGGCTCTGCTCTGCCTTTCACGAATGCCGCTGAACCCTAAAGTGCACTGGAGCGGGGCGAAGGGGTGGGGCTGAGGGGGGGGGGGGGGGGGGGGTGGTGTTGGGGGGCAGTGGTGGTAGGGGGTCAGTGTTGGGTCCGGGTTCGGCTTTCGGCCCCGGCGCCGCTTGTTTGCAGGAGCTCTTTAGGAGCGGTTACTTTGTTTCCACTTGTACTTAGGGAGCCCGGCAGAGCCTGGCAGGGAGGGAGGCGTCAGCTCGGCAGGTTCTGCTCTGCCTTTCACGAATGCCCCTGAACCCTAAAGTGCACTGGAGCGGAGCGAAGGGGTGGGGCTGAGGGGGGGGGGGGGGGGGGGGGTGGTGGGGGGGGGCAGTGTGCGGTCCGGGTTCAGCTTTCGGCCCCGGCGCCGCTTGTTTGCAGGAGCTCTTTAGGAGCGGTTACGTTGTTTCCACTTGTACTTAGGGAGCCCGGGAGGGAGGGAGGCATCTGCTCGGCAGGCTCTGCTCTTCGGTTTAGGGATGACCCTGAAGCCTAAAGTGCACTGGAGCGGAGCGAAGGGGTGGAGCCTGGTGGGGGGGGGGGGGGGGGGGGCGGTGTTGGGTTCGGGTTCGGCTTTCGGCCCCGGCGCCGCTTGTTTGCAGGAGCGCTTCAGGATCGGTTACTTTGTTTCCACTTGTGCTTAGGGAGCCCGGCAGAGCCTGGCAGGGAGGGAGGCATCTGCTCGGCAGGCTCTGCTCTCCCATTTAGGAATGGCCGTGTAGCCTAAAGTGTGCTAGAATGGACCGAAGGGGTGGGGCTGAGAGGGGAGGGGGCGGTGTTCGGTCCGGCCTGCTCTGCTCTCCTGTTTAGGAATGACCCTGAACCCTATAGTGTGCAGGAGCTGCTCGCGGGGTGGGGATGGGGGTGGGGGAGTGGAGGTGAGCTGGAGGCGATGAGAGAGGAGAGCGGTGTTCTGTCCAGGAAGATCTTTCAGCCCCGGCACCGGTTCATTTTTGGGAGCTTATTAGGCGTGGATTCATTTTATTAGCACTCATAGAAGTAGGCCCCGGCAGAGGCTGGCAGTGAGTTAGGCTTCTCCTCTGCCTGCTCAGCTCCCGTGGCTGAGAATGCGCCTGAACCCCCAAAGTGCGGCGGAGCGGCTCTTGGGGCTACCTGGGAGTGGGGGTGTGGGTGTGGGTGTGTGTGTCTGTGTGTGGTGTGGAGTAAGGGTCTGTGTGTGTGCTCAGTCAAGGAACAGCTTTCGTCCTGGGAAGCTTAAAGGGAGTTTCTTTTTTCTTTTTCTTAAGACTTCTTCTATTAGACCCCGGCAGAGGCTGGCAGAGAGGTAGGCCTCTGCTTGGCCTGCTCTGCTCCCTTGTTTAGGAATGCCCCTGAAACCCAATGTTAGGTGCAGCCCCTCGTGGGGCTACCTGGGGTTGGGGGCGTGGCGCGGGATGAGGGGCTGTGTGGGTGTTCATTCCCGGAAGATCTGTCATCCCGGGAAGTTTATTAGGAATTTCTTTTTTCCTTTGTTTAAGACTCCTTCGAGTAGGCCCTGGCAGAGGTTGCCAGTAAGGTAGGAGGCCTCTGCTTGGCCTGCTCTGCTCCTGTGGCTTAGAATACCCCTGAACCTTAAAGTGCACTAAAGCGGCTCGTGGGCCCTACCTGGAATTGTTGGGTTGGGTGTTCAGTCCTGGAAGCGCCTTCCGCCCCGGCATCTTATTAGGAGGTTCGTTTTGGTTTTTTTTTTACCCCTTCTAAAAGCACGCCCCGGCAGAGGCGGGCGGTGAGCTAGGCCTCTGCTGGGCCCGCTCTGCTCCTGTGGCTTAGAATGCCCCTGGACCTTAAAGTGTACTAAAGCGGCTCGTGGGCCTACCTGGAAGTGTGGGGATGGGGCTTCTAGTCCAGGAAGCGCTTTCTGACCCGGCATCTTATTAGGAGGTTCGTTTTGGGGTTTTTTTTACCCCTTCTAAAAACATGCCCCGGCAGAGGCGGGTGGTGAGCTAGGCCTCTGCTGGGCCCGCTCTGCTCCTGTGGCTTAGAATGCCCCTGGACCTTAAAGTGCACTGAAGCAGCATCCGCTCACGAGGCTGTAGTCTCTGTTTTAGGAATGACCCTGAACCCTAAAGTGCGCTTGAGAGAACTGAAGGGGTGGGGTTGTAAGGGGAGTGAAGTCCGGAGGGGGGGTAGGGGGGGGGGGGCTGAGGAGCGGGGGTTTAGTCTTCAGTCTGGGTTGAGCTTTCGGCCTGGCCCCGCTTCTTTGAAGGAGCTCCTTAGGAGCGGTTTCTTTGTTACCATTTGTACAAGGAGACCCTGGCAAAGCCTGGCAGGGAGGGAGTCACGCCCTCGGCCTGTTGTGGTCTCCCGTTTCAAGTGCACTGGAGCGGCTCGGCAGGTGGGCGTGGCGGTGTTTGGTCCGGGTTCAGCTTTCGGCCCCGGCGCCGCTTCTTTGCAGGAGCGCTTTAGGAGCGGTTACTTTGTTTCCGCTTGTACTTAGGGAGCCCGGCAGAGCGTGGCAGGGAGGGAGGCATCCGCTCGGCAGGCTCTGCTCTGCCTTTTAGGAATGCCCCTGAACCCTAAAGTGCACTGGACCCGGAGCGAGGCGGGGGGGGGGGGGGGGGGGGGAGTGGTGGTGTTGGCGGGATAGTGGTGGTGGGGGGGGCAGTGTTGGGTCCGGGTTCAGCTTTCGGCCCCGGTTCCGCTTGTGTGCAGGAGCGCTTTAGGAGCGGTTACTTTGTTTCCACTTGTACCTAGGGAGCCCGGCAGAGCGTGGCAGGGAGGGAGGCATCTGCTCGGCAGGCTCTGCTCTGCCTTTCAGGAATGCCCCTGAACCCTAAAGTGCACAGGACCCGGAGCGAAGGGGTGGGGCTGAGTGGGGGGGCGGGGAGTGGTGGTGTTGGGGGGGAGGGGTGGTAGGGGGGCAGTGTTGGGTCCGGGTTCGGCTTTCGGCCCCGGCGCCGCTTGTTTGCAGGAGCGCTTCAGGAGCGGTTACTTTGTTTCCACTGGTAGATTGGAAGCCCGGCAGAGCGTGGCAGGGAGGGAGGCATCCGCTCCGCAGGCTCTGCTCTGCCTTTCAGGAATGCCCCTGAACCCTAATGTGCACTGGAGCGGAGCGAAGGGTGGGGCTGAGGGGGAGGGAGCGGGGAGTGGGGGGGGGCAGTGTTGGGTCCGGGTTCAGCTTTCGGCCCCGGCGCGGCTTCTGTGCAGGAGCATTTAGGAGCGGTTACTTTGTTTCCACTTGTGCTCAGGGAGCCCGGCAGAGCGTGGCAGGGAGGGAGGCATCCGCTCGGCAGGCTCTGCTCTGCCTTTTAGGAATGACCCTGAAACCTAAAGTGCGCTGGGGCCGGAGCGAAGGGGTGGGGCTGAGAGGGGGGGGAAGGGGGGGTTGGTGTTGGGTCCGGTATGAGCTTTCGGTCCGGGATGAGCTTTCGGCCCCGGCCTCGCTTCTTCGCAGGAGGACTCTAGGAGCGATCGGCCACCGAGTCGCCCTGGCACCGCGCGGGGGGGGCCCGCCAGTTTACCCGCGCGGTAAAACGGCAGCTTTCCTCAGGTCTCTCATCTTCCAGAAGCGGTTGTCAGGTCTACCCGACTCGGGTGGAACTTTGTCTCTCCCCTGGTGGGAGAGCCCGGCACTCCTGGTGTTTTTTACAGAGGAGTCGCTGTTTTTCGCCGCCTCCAGTTTCATCCTGGTAAAGCCCTGTGTTGCTTGGCGCCCCTTCCCGTCGGTCAGCTGTCTCTCTCTTGCAGCTTTTCGGGGGAGGAGTCGTCTATCTCCGTCCTATGAGTGCGAGCGGTGACTCGCCTCGAGGGCGATTCCTGAGAGCGGCCACTACCCGCGCGAGTCTGCCGCAGAAAGGGCGATCCAGGCGGCTTTCTCGGCGGGTTTTAGCCCCGGTGGCCTGGCACCGCTCCTGCTTGTTGGGCACGGCAGCGCCCCGTCCCCCTTCGGCTCATCCTGATCCGAGCCGCTGTGGGGCATCCCCGATGGGTCGGGATTCGTTAGGAAGCCGTGGCCGAGGGCAGAGTGCGGTAGCCGTTGTCTTACCGGTACGCTGAAAGCGTGTGCGGGTTGGTAGCGCTGGGTGCAGGGCGGAGGCCGTCGCGAGAGCGAGCGGTTGGAAGCCCGTGGGGTTGGCCGGGAACACACGAATGGAGCCCCCGAATGTCCTTTCCCCCAGCCGCGGAGAAGCGCGGGGAGCGATCGGGCGAGGTTGGCGGCGCCTTGCCTTTTATTCCTCTGGCCCTAAGCTGGAGCCCGTCGAAACGAGTTGCGAGTTGAAGGCCGGTGGCGGTCTCTGGCACTCTGGAACGCTGAGAAGGTCGTTGGCGGGGTGTGCTCTGCTTTTGGCTTGACACCCACCCCGTCCGCGATGGGAGAGGTGCGCTGGCGCCGGTGCGGCCCCCTTGGACGTGACAACCCCGCGGGTGCCCGCCCTGACGCACCTTGCTGCCGCCGCATCCCGAGTTCCCC
>BSDF01000016.1:490595-493095 GCA_027925045.1 Hypotaenidia okinawae
GCGGGCGGGCCTCTCCGGGGGCAAAGGAGGGCGCCGCGAACGGTCGGTCTGAGCGCGGGCCCGGCTGCGCGCGAGCTTCCCTGCTCGGGCGCGGGAGGAAGAAGGGGAGCGGCGGGCGGCGAGCGCCGCCGCCGGGGGGGAACCGGTCGGCAGGTCGTTCGAGCGGCGAGAGAAAGCCGGGTGCGAGAGAGTGGCTTTCCGGGTGGCGGGTGGGGAAGGGGGGGGTGCCTAAGCGGGCGTCTTCCCCCTCCCGTCCCAGCCGCGACGTGGCCCGCGTGGAGGTTGCGGGCCCTGCCGGCGCGTTCCGGGCCGGCGCTCGTAGCGAGGTTTTCCCCTAGCCCGCCGGGTCCCGTCCCGCGCGAGCGGGGCGGCCCGAGCCCCGTCCGTCCTCTCGGGCACAGCGCCGGGCTACTGAGGGAAACCTCGGGTCCCGGGAAGGAAGGACGGAGGCTGTGGCGGCGGGTGTCGGGCGCGCCCCCGCGGGCGGACGCTGCCCCGAGGGTGGCAGCGGGGCAGGCACCCCCGCGGGGCCTTTGCGGGTCGTTTCCCTCACCTCAGGGCCAGGTACCTAGCGCCCGCGCCTCCCGCGGCCCTCCCTCGGCGAGCTCCGGGGGTCGAAGGCCGCGGAGCCGGGCGGGGGGTTTAAAGACTCGGGCGGCTCGACGCGACCCGACGGGGCGGCCGGGCGGCGGCGGCGTGTGGCCCCGCAGGCGGGCAAGGCGGCCGCCGCCGCTCCGCGCTCGTCCCCGAAGGGCGTCCGTGCCGCGCCGGGGGAGGGGCGTGATCGCTGCCCCCCCCTTCTCCGCGGTCTGGCTCTTCGGTCGGCGAGACCGTGGGTGCCGGCCGGCCGCGGCCGGCCCTGCCGCTCGTCCTCCCGAACGGGCGACCCTTCGCTCCCTGCCCCGGCGAGCGCGCGCTGGCGGCTCGCACGGTGGTCTCCGGTCGCCGCCCACCCGCCGCTGGCGGCGCCCCGGCCGAGCGGCGGCGGCACCGCTCTCGTCTTTGTCGGCCGGCCGGAGGGCGCGCGCCGCTGTCGGCGGCCGCCCGTCGGCGGGCCCCGCCCGCCCCTTCCCCGCCGCCCTTCCCCGCCCGCGCCGGGCGCGGGTGGTCGCGCGCAGCCGGGTTCGCCCCTCCTCCGCTCTCCGCGTGGAAACGGGGAGGGCGGGAGCCGTTCCCTGGCTTAGCGCCGTCCGCCTTCCGTGCTCGGCTGCGGAAGGGGGGAGGGGTCGAGCGAGAAGCCGGGCGGCGGTGGTCCGAGGCGGGCGCGTCCGCCCCCAGGCTCGGCGGCGCGTGCCATCCGGCCGTGAGGCCGCGGGCGGTTGTCGGCCGCGAGCTCGGGGTTCCGTGGGTTTGTGGCCGCCTGCCTCCGTTGGGGGGTTAGGCGGCCGGAGGTCGCCGTGGCTTTGCCGGCGGGGCGAGCCGGAGGCGGGGGCGAAGACGGCCGCCGTTGGAAGGGAGCGAGAGAAGCGGGCAAGGCCGGTGCGGCCGGGCGCGCGCCCCGCGTCCTCCGCGCGGAGGGCCGGGCCGAGCCCGAGCGCCTGGGCCGCCTCCGAAGCGAGCGACGGGCGGTCTTGCCAGGTCTGTCGGTCCGGGAGCGCGCGCTCCCCTCCGTCGCTCGCCGTTCGGAGCCCTACCGGGGTTTTTTTTTTTTAACCCCCTTCTCTCCCGTGTTTTGGGTGTGTTGTGCTCGTCCGGTCGTCTGAGGCGCGAGGCCCGTCCGCCGTGCCGCGTCGCTTCCTGCGCCTGCCTGGCGGCGTGCGTGGGTGCGTGCGGGGGCGGCGGGCCGTCGCTCCGAGAGAGGGGAGCGCTCCGCTGCGGAGCGGTCCCGGCCAACCCCTCGCGCGCGAGTGCGGGGCGGTTCCGAAACGGCAGACAACTCTTGGCGGTGGATCACTCGGCTCGTGCGTCGATGAAGAACGCAGCTAGCTGCGAGAATTAATGTGAATTGCAGGACACATTGATCATCGACACTTCGAACGCACTTGCGGCCCCGGGTTCCTCCCGGGGCTACGCCTGTCTGAGCGTCGCTTTGCGATCAATCGCCGCCCGGGCCGCTTGCTCCTCCCTCGCTCGGCGCCCGCTGGCGAAGGGGCGCGTGGGCGGCCCGGTCGGCGCGGCTGGGGCGCCTCGCAGGCCCGCCGCCGCCGCTCGCTCGGCGCGTGGCCTTCGTCCCCCTAAATGGAGACTCGGGGAGCGCTCCGAAGCTCCCCGCTCCCGGAGCCGCCCGCTGGGCCGGAGCTCGTCCCGCCGGGGCGGCGGGAAAGGAAGCGCGTGCTGCGGGGGCGCCTCTCTCTCCTCCCGGTGCCTCCCGCGCGGGCGGCTGTCTGCGGGTGGGGTACCGGCGGCGGTACCGTGCCGTGCTGCCGCGCGCGCGCGTGTTGCCCGGGTGTGGGGGGGGGGGAACACGGACGGGCGGCGGGGGGAGGCCCCCGGTGGTCTTCCTCCGCTCGCTCTCTGTCCCGCCGCCGCCCCTCTCGTTCCCGCCGCCTTCCCCGTGGGG
>BSDF01000016.1:500595-503095 GCA_027925045.1 Hypotaenidia okinawae
ACCCCTGAACCTTAAAGTGCACTAAAGCGGCTCGTGGGCCCTACCTGGAATTGTTGGGTTGGGTGTTCAGTCCTGGAAGCGCCTTCCGCCCCGGCATCTTATTAGGAGGTTCGTTTTGGTTTTTTTTTTACCCCTTCTAAAAGCACGCCCCGGCAGAGGCGGGCGGTGAGCTAGGCCTCTGCTGGGCCCGCTCTGCTCCTGTGGCTTAGAATGCCCCTGGACCTTAAAGTGTACTAAAGCGGCTCGTGGGCCTACCTGGAAGTGTGGGGATGGGGCTTCTAGTCCAGGAAGCGCTTTCTGACCCGGCATCTTATTAGGAGGTTCGTTTTGGGGTTTTTTTTACCCCTTCTAAAAACATGCCCCGGCAGAGGCGGGTGGTGAGCTAGGCCTCTGCTGGGCCCGCTCTGCTCCTGTGGCTTAGAATGCCCCTGGACCTTAAAGTGCACTGAAGCAGCAGCATCCGCTCACGAGGCTGTAGTCTCTGTTTTAGGAATGACCCTGAACCCTAAAGTGCGCTTGAGAGAACTGAAGGGGTGGGGTTGTAAGGGGAGTGAAGTCCGGAGGGGGGGTAGGGGGGGGGGGGCTGAGGAGCGGGGGTTTAGTCTTCAGTCTGGGTTGAGCTTTCGGCCTGGCCCCGCTTCTTTGAAGGAGCTCCTTAGGAGCGGTTTCTTTGTTACCATTTGTACAAGGAGACCCTGGCAAAGCCTGGCAGGGAGGGAGTCACGCCCTCGGCCTGTTGTGGTCTCCCGTTTCAAGTGCACTGGAGCGGCTCGGCAGGTGGGCGTGGCGGTGTTTGGTCCGGGTTCAGCTTTCGGCCCCGGCGCCGCTTCTTTGCAGGAGCGCTTTAGGAGCGGTTACTTTGTTTCCGCTTGTACTTAGGGAGCCCGGCAGAGCGTGGCAGGGAGGGAGGCATCCGCTCGGCAGGCTCTGCTCTGCCTTTTAGGAATGCCCCTGAACCCTAAAGTGCACTGGACCCGGAGCGAGGCGGGGGGGGGGGGGGGGGGGGGAGTGGTGGTGTTGGCGGGATAGTGGTGGTGGGGGGGGCAGTGTTGGGTCCGGGTTCAGCTTTCGGCCCCGGTTCCGCTTGTGTGCAGGAGCGCTTTAGGAGCGGTTACTTTGTTTCCACTTGTACCTAGGGAGCCCGGCAGAGCGTGGCAGGGAGGGAGGCATCTGCTCGGCAGGCTCTGCTCTGCCTTTCAGGAATGCCCCTGAACCCTAAAGTGCACAGGACCCGGAGCGAAGGGGTGGGGCTGAGTGGGGGGGCGGGGAGTGGTGGTGTTGGGGGGGAGGGGTGGTAGGGGGGCAGTGTTGGGTCCGGGTTCGGCTTTCGGCCCCGGCGCCGCTTGTTTGCAGGAGCGCTTCAGGAGCGGTTACTTTGTTTCCACTGGTAGATTGGAAGCCCGGCAGAGCGTGGCAGGGAGGGAGGCGTCAGCTCGGCAGGTTCTGCTCTGCCTTTCACGAATGCCCCTGAACCCTAAAGTGCACTGGAGCGGAGCGAAGGGTGGGGCTGAGGGGGAGGGAGCGGGGAGTGGGGGGGGGCAGTGTTGGGTCCGGGTTCAGCTTTCGGCCCCGGCGCGGCTTCTGTGCAGGAGCATTTAGGAGCGGTTACTTTGTTTCCACTTGTGCTCAGGGAGCCCGGCAGAGCGTGGCAGGGAGGGAGGCATCCGCTCGGCAGGCTCTGCTCTGCCTTTTAGGAATGACCCTGAAACCTAAAGTGCGCTGGGGCCGGAGCGAAGGGGTGGGGCTGAGAGGGGGGGGAAGGGGGGGTTGGTGTTGGGTCCGGTATGAGCTTTCGGTCCGGGATGAGCTTTCGGCCCCGGCCTCGCTTCTTCGCAGGAGGACTCTAGGAGCGATCGGCCACCGAGTCGCCCTGGCACCGCGCGGGGGGGGCCCGCCAGTTTACCCGCGCGGTAAAACGGCAGCTTTCCTCAGGTCTCTCATCTTCCAGAAGCGGTTGTCAGGTCTACCCGACTCGGGTGGAACTTTGTCTCTCCCCTGGTGGGAGAGCCCGGCACTCCTGGTGTTTTTTACAGAGGAGTCGCTGTTTTTCGCCGCCTCCAGTTTCATCCTGGTAAAGCCCTGTGTTGCTTGGCGCCCCTTCCCGTCGGTCAGCTGTCTCTCTCTTGCAGCTTTTCGGGGGAGGAGTCGTCTATCTCCGTCCTATGAGTGCGAGCGGTGACTCGCCTCGAGGGCGATTCCTGAGAGCGGCCACTACCCGCGCGAGTCTGCCGCAGAAAGGGCGATCCAGGCGGCTTTCTCGGCGGGTTTTAGCCCCGGTGGCCTGGCACCGCTCCTGCTTGTTGGGCACGGCAGCGCCCCGTCCCCCTTCGGCTCATCCTGATCCGAGCCGCTGTGGGGCATCCCCGATGGGTCGGGATTCGTTAGGAAGCCGTGGCCGAGGGCAGAGTGCGGTAGCCGTTGTCTTACCGGTACGCTGAAAGCGTGTGCGGGTTGGTAGCGCTGGGTGCAGGGCGGAGGCCGTCGCGAGAGCGAGCGGTTG
>BSDF01000016.1:508095-510595 GCA_027925045.1 Hypotaenidia okinawae
CCAGCCGCGCACCCGCGCGGGCCGCGTTCCGGCGGCGGGAAAAGAAGGGAAGGGGAGGCCCCGACGCGGCCTTCCCCCGCCCCTACCCCACCGCGCCCCGGTGTCGCTCTCTGCGCTTGGCTCTATACGCGCCCCCGGTCGCCTGAAGGCCCAGGGCCCCGGCGGCGGCGGCGGCGCCGCCGCTTTCGCAGCTTCTTTTCCTCTCCATCCCCGCCCGCAGCCGCGGTTCTCGCCGTCGCCGACTCGCGCCGGCGGCCGGCGTCCGCCTCCGGGAGCCGTCCCGCCGCCCGCCTCGAGCGGCCCTCCCCACCACCCGTCAGCGGGAAAGGTCGGGGCGGGAGCCGGGGGGGCGATGCGGGCGGCCTCTCCGGGGGCAAAGGAGGGCGCCGCGAACGGTCGGTCTGAGCGCGGGCCCGGCTGCGCGCGAGCTTCCCTGCTCGGGCGCGGGAGGAAGAAGGGGAGCGGCGGGCGGCGAGCGCCGCCGCCGGGGGGGAACCGGTCGGCAGGTCGTTCGAGCGGCGAGAGAAAGCCGGGTGCGAGAGAGTGGCTTTCCGGGTGGCGGGTGGGGAAGGGGGGGGTGCCTAAGCGGGCGTCTTCCCCCTCCCGTCCCAGCCGCGACGTGGCCCGCGTGGAGGTTGCGGGCCCTGCCGGCGCGTTCCGGGCCGGCGCTCGTAGCGAGGTTTTCCCCTAGCCCGCCGGGTCCCGTCCCGCGCGAGCGGGGCGGCCCGAGCCCCGTCCGTCCTCTCGGGCACAGCGCCGGGCTACTGAGGGAAACCTCGGGTCCCGGGAAGGAAGGACGGAGGCTGTGGCGGCGGGTGTCGGGCGCGCCCCCGCGGGCGGACGCTGCCCCGAGGGTGGCAGCGGGGCAGGCACCCCCGCGGGGCCTTTGCGGGTCGTTTCCCTCACCTCAGGGCCAGGTACCTAGCGCCCGCGCCTCCCGCGGCCCTCCCTCGGCGAGCTCCGGGGGTCGAAGGCCGCGGAGCCGGGCGGGGGGTTTAAAGACTCGGGCGGCTCGACGCGACCCGACGGGGCGGCCGGGCGGCGGCGGCGTGTGGCCCCGCAGGCGGGCAAGGCGGCCGCCGCCGCTCCGCGCTCGTCCCCGAAGGGCGTCCGTGCCGCGCCGGGGGAGGGGCGTGATCGCTGCCCCCCCCTTCTCCGCGGTCTGGCTCTTCGGTCGGCGAGACCGTGGGTGCCGGCCGGCCGCGGCCGGCCCTGCCGCTCGTCCTCCCGAACGGGCGACCCTTCGCTCCCTGCCCCGGCGAGCGCGCGCTGGCGGCTCGCACGGTGGTCTCCGGTCGCCGCCCACCCGCCGCTGGCGGCGCCCCGGCCGAGCGGCGGCGGCACCGCTCTCGTCTTTGTCGGCCGGCCGGAGGGCGCGCGCCGCTGTCGGCGGCCGCCCGTCGGCGGGCCCCGCCCGCCCCTTCCCCGCCGCCCTTCCCCGCCCGCGCCGGGCGCGGGTGGTCGCGCGCAGCCGGGTTCGCCCCTCCTCCGCTCTCCGCGTGGAAACGGGGAGGGCGGGAGCCGTTCCCTGGCTTAGCGCCGTCCGCCTTCCGTGCTCGGCTGCGGAAGGGGGGAGGGGTCGAGCGAGAAGCCGGGCGGCGGTGGTCCGAGGCGGGCGCGTCCGCCCCCAGGCTCGGCGGCGCGTGCCATCCGGCCGTGAGGCCGCGGGCGGTTGTCGGCCGCGAGCTCGGGGTTCCGTGGGTTTGTGGCCGCCTGCCTCCGTTGGGGGGTTAGGCGGCCGGAGGTCGCCGTGGCTTTGCCGGCGGGGCGAGCCGGAGGCGGGGGCGAAGACGGCCGCCGTTGGAAGGGAGCGAGAGAAGCGGGCAAGGCCGGTGCGGCCGGGCGCGCGCCCCGCGTCCTCCGCGCGGAGGGCCGGGCCGAGCCCGAGCGCCTGGGCCGCCTCCGAAGCGAGCGACGGGCGGTCTTGCCAGGTCTGTCGGTCCGGGAGCGCGCGCTCCCCTCCGTCGCTCGCCGTTCGGAGCCCTACCGGGGTTTTTTTTTTTTAACCCCCTTCTCTCCCGTGTTTTGGGTGTGTTGTGCTCGTCCGGTCGTCTGAGGCGCGAGGCCCGTCCGCCGTGCCGCGTCGCTTCCTGCGCCTGCCTGGCGGCGTGCGTGGGTGCGTGCGGGGGCGGCGGGCCGTCGCTCCGAGAGAGGGGAGCGCTCCGCTGCGGAGCGGTCCCGGCCAACCCCTCGCGCGCGAGTGCGGGGCGGTTCCGAAACGGCAGACAACTCTTGGCGGTGGATCACTCGGCTCGTGCGTCGATGAAGAACGCAGCTAGCTGCGAGAATTAATGTGAATTGCAGGACACATTGATCATCGACACTTCGAACGCACTTGCGGCCCCGGGTTCCTCCCGGGGCTACGCCTGTCTGAGCGTCGCTTTGCGATCAATCGCCGCCCGGGCCGCTTGCTCCTCCCTCGCTCGGCGCCCGCTGGCGAAGGGGCGCGTGGGCGGCCCGGTCGGCGCGGCTGGGGCGCCTCGCAGGCCCGCCGCCGCCG